>CAWUFW010002437.1:0-37500 GCA_963921515.1 Calotriton arnoldi | reverse complement strand
TCCGGAACGTCAATCGCTTCCTCTGGAAGGAGAAGTTCAAGATGCTCACCCTAGCTCAGGTCTTGACTGCCCTCGATCCTGGAGACTGGATGGTAGCGTTGGACTTGCAGGACGCATATTTTCACATCCCCGTCCTGCCGGCCCACCGGCGTTACCTGCGGTTCATGGTAGGCCTCGAGCATTTTCAGTTCACAGTGCTCCCCTTTGGCCTTACCAGCGCCCCTCGGGTGTTCACGAAAGTGATGGCGGTGGTCGCAGCTCATCTGCGCCGGGCAGGGGTTCCAGTCTTCCCCTACCTTGACGACTGGTTGTTGAAGGCGGGCTCGTCCCAGGCAGTCGTCTCCCACCTCCAGACTACGGCCGAACTCCTGCACTCGCTGGGGTTCTCCATCAACGTGCCGAAGTCGCACCTGATTCCTTCTCCACAGCTCCTTTTCATCGGAGCAGTTCTGGACACAACGCAGTTTCGGGCCTATCCTCCCGAACGGCGAGTCCAGGATATTCAGGCTATGATTCCGATCTTTCAGCCTCTATCCTGGGTTTCGGTACAGATGACCCTGAGGCTGCTGGGCCTCATGGCCTCCTGCATCCTGCTGGTCGATCATGCCAGATGGCATATGCGGGCTCTGCAGTGGGACCTGAAGTTCCAGTGGGCGCAGCATCAGGGGAACCTGTCCGATTACGTCCAGATCTCGGAGGGAACTGCAAGGCAGTTGCAGTGGTGGCTCTCGAACCGGCAATGGGTCATGGGCAGATCCCTCTCCTTTGCACTCAAGGCATTCCTTCCCTCTGTCAAGGGGAAGGTAGTGCAGGTGTTCAGAGACAACACCACCGCCATGTGGTACTGCAACAAACAAGGCGGGGTGGGGTCGTGGACCCTATGTCAGGAGGCTCTGCGCCTCTGGACATGGCTGGAACATCAGGGCATGCGCCTGATGGTTCAACACCTGGCAGGTTCCCTGAACGCCAGGGCGGACGAACTCAGCCGCAGGTGCATGATGGATCACGAATGGCGTCTTCACTCGGAGGTGGCGCAAGGACTCTTTCTACAGTGGGGAGAGCCTTGGTTAGATCTATTCGCCACCGAAGAGAACGCGCAATGTCATCAGTTCTGCGCGTTGGAATTTCCAAGGCGGCACTCGCTCGGCGACGCTTTTCGTCGCGAGTGGAGTTGCGGTCTGTTGTACGCCTTTCCGCCTATACCACTTCTACCCAGAGTGTTGAAGAAGATTCGGCGCGACCGGGCCCAAGTCATTCTTGTGGCTCCGGACTGGGCTCGAAGTGTTTGGTATCCCGAGCTACTCAGTATGAGCATCGATCCCCCGATCCGTCTGCCTCTTCGGGAGGATCTTCTGTCGCAGCAGCAGGGGACGGTGCTCCACCCGAACCTGTCCAGTCTCCACCTCCTTGCGTGGAGATTGAGCGGCGGCAGTTGATTCCTTTCGACTTGCCTCCCGAAGTTTGTGATGTGATTCTGGCAGCCAGGCGTCCCTTCACTAAGGTGGTATACGCCTGCAGGTGGAACAACTTTGTGGCATGGTGCACAGCAAATGCTGTGAATCCCCTTTCTGCCCCTCTTTCTGAGGTTCTTCTGTTCCTTCTTTCTCTGGCCCAACAGGGTTCTGCCCTGGGTACCATCAAGGGCTATCTTTTTGCAATCTCGGCCTTCCTCAGGCTTCCTGATCAGCCCTCCCTTTTCAAGTCCCCTGTTGTTAACAGGTTTCTTAAAGGCATTACACACCTCTTCCCTCCTGTTCCGTTTGTAATGCCTCAGTGGGACTTGAACTTGGTTCTTACCTTTATAATATGCGCTCCCTTTGAGCCTCTACATAACAGTCCTCTTCGTCTTCTCACTCTGAAGACAGCCTTTCTGGTGGCCATCACCTCCGCTCGGCGGGTGAGTGAGCTCCAGGCTCTTTCTTGCAAGCCCCCCTTTCTGTCTGTTCATCCAGACAAGGTTGTTCTTAGGACGCGTCCGTCCTTCTTGCCAAAAGTGGTTACTGCCTTCCACATTGGGCAGACCATCACTTTGCCCACCTTCTTTCCGCCTCCTTCCAGAGAGGAAGAGAGGCTCCACCGTCTGGACCCAAAACGTGCGATTTCCTTCTATCTGAACCGCACACAACAGTTCCAGGTGGACGACCAGCTCTTTGTTGGCTACGTGGGCGCCAAAAAAGGTCGGGCGGTACACAAGCGGACCATCTCCCGCTGGGTCGTCTTGTGTATCAAAGCCTGCTATTCTTTGGCTAAGAAGGAGCCCCCTGTTGGGCTACGTGCCCATTCCACCAGGGCGACAGCCGCCACCACGGCTTTGGGACGTGGTGTCCCATTGCAGGACATTTGTCAGGCAGCTACGTGGGCCTCGCTGCACAAGTTTACCAAGCATTACTGCCTTGACAGCCAAGTCCGGAGAGACGGCTTCTTTGGCCGTTCTGTTCTCCGAGACTTCCTCGTCTGATCTTTGTTCGCAGACCCACCACCGGGGTTGGCATTGCTGGGGTATCTATTCTAAGGTAAGGAATCTGTCACTAACGTGTCTCTTTCAGATGCACAAGTTACTAACTTGTGTAACGATATATCTGTAAGAGACAGTAGTTAGTGACAGATTCCTTACCGCCCCACCCATCCTCCCCGTTCTGCGAACTGATTTCTAGGGTTAAGGTCATCCCTTTCAGGGCCCTAGTTTTCAGACACCAGTGTCAGTTTCTTGCATGGCTCTGCGTTTCTGGCGCGGAAAGTCGTGTACAGAACTGACGCCAGCGCGCATGGGCGGCGTCTAAGTACTGGCCGCGGCGTCATCCCGGCGATCACGACGCCGACGACGGACGCGGAGCCGCACGACGCCACCTACCGACGCGCAGGGGTACTGCTACGCAAAACTTTCCGGATCCAGCCTGACGCCTGGGGATATTCTAAGGTAAGGAATCTGTCACTAACTACTGTCTCTTACAGATATATCGTTACACAAGTTAGTAACTTGTGCATATATGTGTGTGTATATCTCACATAAGATCACCGCTTTCAGCAAAGACCATCCAGCACTCCACAAGGTAATAATCACTCGGATTTATTTCTTTTAAAACGACAACATCTACGCGTTTCGGCGGCTTCACGCTGCCTTGTTCACGATGTAGGAGTGCCACTTTTTCCACGTTAAAATAGTCACTAAATTAACAACATAAGCGATGGACTAGTGTTCTCTTTGCACTTGAGAAATTATCGCATTACCTCTGCGGGCGCCATTAGAACATGTTAAAAGTACATATTATAAATGACAGTCTACCTATTACAAGTGTATACGTTTTGTTTGAACATAGTTCACAAACAATTCATCTTTATACACTACGGTCACTTGCTGTTATACTCAGTCAAACATTCTGAATTCCTATATTTCGCAGCAAAATTAATTACTTGCATTAAAATTCAGAACAAAATTACTCCTTATGCATATACATGTCATATGGCTGTTTTTCATCGTTTCATGTATGCCAATGAAATATTATTTTAACGGCAAACATGTTAAAATTTCAAAGTGCTAGTGCTTGATTTAGACATTCACTTCATATATGATCATTGTGTGTGTGTATATATATATATATATGTGTATATGTGTGTGAGTGTGTGTGTATATATATATATATATGTGTGTGTGTGTGTGTATATATGTATGTGTATATAGAAACCCCTCCTGGTATCTCCATTAAGTCCAACACAGCGGGAATGCTGGGAGGTGATCATAGGCCACACCCCCTTCTCCCACCTATCTGCAAACGCGCATCCTGGCGTACTGCTGATTGGGGAATGAAGTCCCCTTGGCTGCAGAGGGTCCTTGGGGCCAACTACCCCTCCTGTTACCTCTAGTAAGTCCTAGGCAGCGGGATTGCTGAGAGATGGCTCGAGGCCTGCCTCCTTTCTCCACCACTCTGCAAACGCGACTACTAGTTGAAAAAGCATAGAAATTCACTGAAAAAAACAAAGGTTACAGAGATGTTATAGTTAGGAATTAGAATTAAAAACAAACCTTTGAAATTCACTGAAAAAAACAAAGGTTACAGCGACGTTATAGTTCGGAAATGGAATTTAAAAAAAACTTTAAAAAGTCATTGAAAAAAACAAGGGTTACAGGGACCTTATAGTTGAGCTCAGATTTCACTCATACAAAACCATTGAAATTCAGCAGTTAAAATTAGCTGAGCTTACTGGAACTCGTGTACCCCGCAATGCACTGCTTATGACCTCACATATTACATCACTCATGACACAGTCAGTGACATCACTGATGACATCTCAAATGACATCACTGATGACATCATCCACAGAATCACTGACGCCTCATAGAACCTTTCATACACCCACTCAACCATTCCCAAACCCATTCACAGACCCATGCCAGTACTTACACACCCACTCACTGATTCATAGATCTACACACACATCCACTCACTCACCCATACAGCCACTCATACATCCACTTAGTCACTAATACAGCCACTGACCTATCTACTCATACACCCATACAGCCACTCACACACTGAGTCAATCACCCATAGAGCTACTCACACAACCAATTACTCACCCATACAGTCAATCACACAGCCACTTACCCACCCATACAGATACACACACACACTCTCTCACTTACTCATACAGATACTAACACATACTCACCTATACAGTCACTGACACAAGCACACGCTCACTCATAAAGCCCCTCTCACATTCACTCTCTCACCCATACAGTCGCTCATATACCCCATCACCCACCTATACTGCCTTTCACATACCCAGTTACTCACCAAAATACCACTGACACATCCATTTACTCACCCACACAGCCGTATACTCACCCACTCACCAATAAACCCCTGAAACACGCACTTACTAACACATACTGCCACTGACTCACCCACTCATTCATCCATTCAGGCAGTCACACCCCCTCACCCACCCGCACAGACACTCAGACAACAATACAGGTACTCAGACAACCAATCCCTCAACAATACAGCCACTCACGTACCCACTCACACACCCATACAGCCACTTAGACACCAAATGACAGACTGATGGAGACATTTTCACAACCAGACACTCACCTATACATTCACTGAGACCTGTTCACTCATTTATACAGTCAGTCACGCACCCTCTGAATCATCCATATAGGCACTCATACACCTATTGATTCACCAATACACCTTGATAAATATATTTAACACTCAAACTTTTTTTTAAAACAGTCACTGGATGATGTCATCAGTGATGCCACTGACCATGTCATGAGGAATGTTATATGTGAGGTCATTAGCAGTGCATTGCCAGGGGCTCGAGTTATAGTTAGCTCAGCTAACTATAACTGCTGACGTTCACTGGTTTTTTACGAGTGAAACCTGAGCCTAACTATAACTTCCCTGTAACCTTTGTTTTTTCAATGAATATATATATATATATATATATATATATATATATATATATCCAAGAAAGAAGTGACTCAAACAGATACATTCACCAAAGAACAAAAATATATTTCCACTACAACGTTTCAGCTTCCGCCTTCCTCAGGTAGTACAAGATGGTTTGCTCAGTGGCTGCACAGATGACACAGCTGAATTTTCAAAAAGCATCATGAGTGAAGATTCCATTTGGAATGTGGAATCAATGCAGTCCTGAGAACTCTTGAGATATGCAGTAATCAGATTGTATTATCAGTAATGTTCAGTCCATCTGGATGCAGTGATTTTAAACGGTACATCCAGAAGTTTTCTCTGGAGTCCAGTAGTTCTTCCTTTGAGACATGTTCCACGGGGAAAATCTTCAAATCTGATAGTAAATGATCCACAAGGTTAAAATGATTGGCTACAGGCTGGTCAATTTTCTTATTAATTATTGCCGATTTGTGGTTCCTGAATCGTGTACGGAGGTCATTCACTGTTTGGCCTACATATTGTTTTTTACAGCTTTGCCGTTGGCACTGAATCACATAAATAATGCATGTTGAGCGACATGTAAGATGCTGTCTTATTCCATAGGTCCTTCTTGTAACAGAACTAGTTACTGATGATGTTTGTAAAAGGTATTCACACGTGATGCACCTTTTAGAGTCACAGCAATGAACCCCTGCATTTGTTACAACTTGCTTGAGTTCAGCTCTCACAATAAGAGATCGTAAATTTGGAGCTCTGCGGTAAGCAATGACTGGCGGTTTTGGAAAAACCTTTTGCAATTTTTCACAAGTAGACAGTAAGGGAAATGTTTTTTGCATTATATTTCTGTAGTTGGGAGCTGATGGATGATAGTCAACCACAAATGGAGTTCTGTCACTTTTGTTTCTGCCGTTGGTATTCCAAATAAGTGCTTCTCTGGGTAACTGCAAAGACTTGTCAATTTGTTGCTGTATGATATGCAGAGGATAGCCTCGCCTTTTAAATAATGTAGCAAGCTCCTGTAGATGGTCTTTACAGGTTTCCTCATTGCTGCAGATGCGTCTTATTCTGAGTGCTTTGCTGTAGATGATGCTCAGTTTAGTGTGGTGTGGGTGACATGAAGTCCAGTTTAGATACAAATGAGCATCTGTAGGCTTGTGGTACAGATCAGTTGTAATTTTCTGTTCATGAATGGTGAGTAGCACATCCAGAAAAGGGAGATGATGCTTCTGTTTAGTATTGCTGCTGGTAAATTTGATGGTAGGATGGATATTGTTGATATAAGCTGTAAATTGTTCTATATATATATAGATTACCTTCTGGCGATCGCCAGTAGGTAGTTATAGTTAGGACCTCGTTTCTATTCAAAAAGCGTTTTTTCTTTTGCCAATATCTTTGGCGCCGGTGGACGAATCTTCGCGCAATTTTCAAAACTAATGGGGCGCTCCGGTCAGCTCCAGTCTTGAAAGTTTCGGGGTGATTCGTCAAGCGGGGCCGAGAAAAAAGGGGGGTCCCAAAACGCGTTTTCCCCATGTTAATTTCCATAGGAACTTTAGACAAAGCTACAGCCCGAACTGCTGAACGGAATTACACCAAATTTGGCAAAAAGGTAGGTCTTGGTTCAGAAAGAGCCCTTTTTACCTGACCGTTTGGACTATGAGAATGGGCGCGTCTATACATTTGCTAAAAGATTTGACCCGGAAAGGCGAAAGAAAGTACAAAGTGGAAATGCTTTCCGCCAAGATGCATCACAGAGTGAATTAAGCTCTGATACGGGGTCAGAAGTAGAGCAGGAAGAGCCCACTAAGAGAGGTATACCTAGTACAAGACTTAACGTGACGGATGAGCTCCGTTTTTTACAATTAGACCAGAAATCGGATCATCAAATAACGAGAGGTCGTGGGAAAAGAGGAGGACGAGGAGCACGAGGAAGAGGAAACAGAGAAGAGGAGGAGAAGGAGACCGAAGCAGCTGCAGGTGGAGCAACAAACAGATCAATGCGCTCCAACACGAAACGGGTATCCAGAAAGTAGCTACTAACAACACAGTGATCAATCTAAGCAATACGGTATTAACTGAGGAAGAAAAATCAGTGCTGGAATTGGGCCTCTCGTATTGCAGTAGAAATTAATTTAATTATGCGGAATGTAGAATGGACTTATATAGATTTGTTCGAAAAATGGAATTGTCCAAACTAAACAAGAACTTCAAAGGAACCTCACTGCTACCTCAGCCCACAGTATCCCAAATTGAACAAAATAATCTAACAGTACAGGACATGCCGACTTTGGAACAACTATGGGCCTTACAGAATGAAGAAAGTGATCCTGTACCTCCAATCGTGGGGGATCAAACAGAGATGGAGAATTCTAATCCCTTCACTTTTCAATTGCAAAAAACTGATCGTACTCCTTTTCGCCCACGGTCACGATATATTCCACAAACAACGAGAGATAATTTGGATGTCTTTTCTGAGAACGGAGCCATGGATTTGAAACGTCTGTATTACCAAATGGGAAAACAGAAACATAAATTGGATCCCAAGGAAGCACAAATACAAAGAGTAATATCTAAACAAAAAAATGAGGATGGGACACTAGTGAAGCCTTCAGACAAGGGGGGCAATGTCGTACTTTGCGGCCGTGACCTATACTGTAAAGAAGCATTGAACCAATTGGATAACAGACAATGCTATAAAAAAAGTGGAAAGAACACATTATGAAACAGTGAAGGATCAATTTTGTGAAAGACTGGAAAGTTGGAAAGAACAAGATTTATTAAGCTGGGATGAATTTAAGTTTATAAAGCAGGAAAATCCCATTAATCCAGTCTTTTATATGTTGCCGAAAGTGCATAAGGACACAAAAATCCACCAGGGAGGCCAATCATTTCCTCTTGTGGTAGTCTGTTTGAGAATGCTTCC
The DNA here is from genome assembly GCA_963921515.1 of Calotriton arnoldi. Taxonomy (NCBI): domain Eukaryota; kingdom Metazoa; phylum Chordata; class Amphibia; order Caudata; family Salamandridae; genus Calotriton; species Calotriton arnoldi. Next base: position 29,154 of record CAWUFW010002437.1, on the reverse strand, counting down.
AGATATATTGATTATTTTCTGAATCCTATTACTAAGACTCTAACCTCCTACATCAAAGACTCAGCAGATTTTTTGAAAAATATTTATCATGTACAATGGGATAGTGATATGTTGTTATTCACGCTAGATATTACGACATTATATACTAGCATCAGACATGCAGACGGAATAAGGGCTTTCTGAAAACAAGACCTATGAGATTTGTGCACCAGAATAGAATGATCATAGAAATGATGGAATGGTGTTTAAGAATATTTTTATGTTTGGAACAAACCTTTACCAGCAGGAGCAAGGGACAGCCATGGGCACCTGCTTGGCCCCCAGTTATGCCAATTTACATCTAGGCTGGTGGGAGGAGCAGGTGCTCCATGGTCTTGGACTGGAACAGTGGATGTCTAGTGTATTGTTGTGGGTCAGCTAGTTAAGACAGTAGGAATAGTAAGGTAGAGAACAATTACCTGGAACTAAGGTAAATGGAAAGAAAGGCAGGGACTGGGAAAATGTAACTATAGAAAGATGCCCTAAAATTGTGCTGGCTCAGCAATCGAGAGATCCATGCAGGCAGTGCAAACTCATGGAACAAGAATGAATATGCTAGCTCAGGACTCAAAAATCAAGGAAGCACTTCAGTAAGTGCTAGTTCAAGGGATAAGCAACAGCTCGGTCTTCTGGTATTCTTAAGGAAACAAGAATTAACAGTGGCTCAGGAACTCTGGAAACAAGGGGTGAGTTATACAGGAACACTGCAATAATGACCAATGCTGGACTGAAGGGAACTGGGCTTAGAAGAGCCTCAGGTGTGAGCAGGCTAGAACCTGCCAGCCACAGGTGTGTCTTGACATGACGTGGCCTCCATGTCATGTGTCTTAGTTAGGCTCACATAGAAACGATGCCATCTCTCACCATGAACACATTTCTTACATTGCCTTCCCTTTCACACAATAACCTTTTACACACATTTGTGGGTGTGACAATGCTGGATTAGTTTCTCAGAAACTGCTTCGTTTAAAGATTCCACTTCGCTAGACCATTATCACGACTCCTTGAACACCGTGTACAAGGCTTCGACAAACATTGTGAAATTGTCGTTCTATTTTTCTTCCACGAGGCGACACAGCTATCTATAGACATAACAATGCTGGCTTGCCCAGGACTCACAAGGATGCTTTTCATTATAAATAAGCAAGTATTTCTGATGTTAGTCAGAAGAGCGCTCTGCTTACATTGGTGAGGTCCCTACATGCTAAAGCTCAGCCCCAGCAGCTTGCTGATACCTCTGCAAAGGGTGTCCAGCTTGTGACCAAGAAGAGTTGCCTATATTCTTTCCCTTTAGGTAACTGGGGTTGGATCATCCAGTACGGGGATTCTTGGCAGAACATATACACACATGCCCTAAATACTTAGGTTAGGGACTAAGTAGTAGGAGTACGCCAGATTTTTATACTGTTATATGCCGGCATAAATACATTGTCTTAGCACGATAGTGGAACTTTTTATTCTGTTCACTGTCCTGGTACTTCTAATAACTTTAATCCGCTTCTTTCTATTGATTATTGCAGCACAAATAATATATGCAAGAAACATGTTGGTTCAATAAACATTGAAAATGTCCCGCTGTGTATTTCTTGTATATTTCTCTGAGAATAAGAGTGCATGAGTTACTGAGCAAAAGGGTTCTAGAACTGTTACCACTATCCCTGGTGGATCAGGGTTGTCATGTTCAGTGGTTGCCAGAACATTTGCTAACTGCCTAGGTTTAGGGGTGCACATGGTGGCACTGTAAGCTAGCTGGCCTATAGGACAACATATCTTGAATGGGTGTATCGAATCAGTCTGGTACCATCCCAGCGGTTATGCTGTCCATCGTAGGGTGAAAACTACACGACATGCAGGGGCGAAGACAAAGCAGTGAGCAGGGGATTTTAGGTAATGGAGTTTTTAGCAAGTGCAGACTGGCTCCCACAAACCCAGCCATGGATCCAGACTGAATGGATTTTCAGAATTGTGTCCAAGAGCCTGGAAGTCAATATACGCATACAGTGGAAGGTCTGGAAGCTTATTTCAACCCTAGAAAGTCTCACAGGTACGCCCCCTGGAGTTGGGCAGAAGCAAATCTCGACAGTCATCACCCATGTTCCCTTGACTGTCAGTCCTAGTGCACTTTTGTTTCACTCACCCATCTACAATATTCCCTCTAACTTTTGTTCTCTTTGTGTGGGGAAGAAAGGTCTCTGTGCATCACAGCCAAGACTGCCTGCCACAAAGATGTGCAATAACTCAGCAAGACAGTGCTTCATACAGGCTATCAAAATCAGAAGTATTTTCCACCCCAAAGTTTTGCTGAAAAGTAATCACAAAAGGTAAATTTTCTGTTACATTTAGCTTCTTACAATAAGCACTTAATGCTGAGGTTGTGATGTGTTTGTATCACACAGCCATGACTACATAAACTGTTCACCTACAACCCAGATAAAACAAAACAGCTAGGATTAAGCACAAGAAGAAGGCGAAGACGCATCGTCGCTCTTCGCCTTCTCCCTGTCTGTCGGCCGACGCGACGCGGGACCCGGAGCGTCGTCGCTCTCCGGCTCCTTCTTCTGGGACGGCTCTGCGCTTCCCTCCTTTTCCCAGAGCGTCCCCTGCCCAGCTTCGTGCATTTTACGAAGCGCTGCACAGCATCTTTGGGCAGCCCGACTCTTCAGGCCCCACGGACTCGGCTGGTGGCCCTGGGCCTTCGATGCCGGAGGCTCCGGCCTCGGCGTCGCAGGGTCCCCAAGGATCCAGATCGGCACTGGTCGACCTCACGGTACCTTCCTCGGCGCCGATTCCAGTGACGACGCCCCGACGTCGGTTGCGCCCCAACCGACGTCAACCCCAGCCTCACCCCCGACTTGGACACGGTGCCGGACTGACGTCTGTACCGGCGCCAGAGGGTACTTTTGTACTGCTGTTCATCCCTGGCGTTCCCTACCACCCTGAGTGGGAGCCAGAGGCGGGTGAGGAGGACTGGGAGGGTTCTGTTGACCCTCTAGCAGACCAACTTGAGGAGCCGGACTGGCGAGAGGAGTTGGGTTTTGCCAGTGGTCTGGATACCTCCCCAGACCTTGGTATGCTTTCTCCACCTACTGTGGCTACGAAGGAGTGAGCTTCCTACGCTGTGGTGTTGCTTATGGCGGCTGAGGCCTTGGGCCTCGAGCTTCCTATGGTGGCAGTCAGGACTAACCTCCTGACTGAGGTGCTTCAGCCCGCAGCAGCCTCTTCGGAACCCCCGCTGCCTTTTATTGAGGCCCTCACTGACATCCTTCTGGGCACTTGGTCCAAGCCCAGCACAGGGGCTCCTGTGAACAGGATGATTGCCCAACGCCACCGCTCGGCCCCGGGCGACCCTCTTTTCTTCTCCCAACACCCCACACCCGAGAGCTTGGTGGTCCAAGCCTCGTCTTCGAAGGCGGCGTTCCCTACTGCTCCCCTAAATAGGGAATCCAAGAAGCTGGACCACCTTGGGAAGAAGATGTTTTCTTCCGCTAGTTTAGGACTGCGGTCGGTGAACACCGCATGTCTCTTGGGCCGTTATACACACATGGTGTGGGATACTGTTGCGCAAGTGCTGCCACAGTGCCCGGAGGAGGCCCGGGCCGTGCTCACCTGCGCTGTTGCTGAGGGTCGAGACGCAGCTAAGTTCACCAATCGGTGTGGGCTGGATATCGCTGACTCTCTGGGTAGGACGGTTTCCACGTCGGTAGCCCTGAGGCGCTACGCCTGGCTTCTCTGGGGATGTCCAATCCACACTTTTGGACATGCCCTTTGATGGCCGTCACCTGTTTGGTGACAAGGCGGACAACACGCTCGAGCGCTTTAAGGACTCTAGGGCTACGGCCAGATCCTTGGGCCTCGCAGCAACTTCTCGCTCCATGCAGTCTGCCTTTCGCCCCTTTCGTGGCTACGGAAGGGGTGCCCCACCACGTTCCACCCAGAGCCACAGGGCTGCGCAAGCTACCCAGCCTATGCGGGGACAAGGGACCCAGCGTCGCGGGTCTGGGGTCCAGCGGGCGGGCCAGTCCACCAATATCCCTCCTGCAGGAGCCTCCAACCCTTCCTAGTCCAACCTTTCAGGGCCACCAGTTGCCAGGGGACGGCAGGATCCACCATCACCTCCCCCACTGGCACATCATCGCGTCGGACAGGTGGGTTTTGCAGATAGTTCGAAGGGGCTACTCCCTCCCCTTCGAGACTACCTCTCCCTCCATGCCACCAACACTCCATCGCATGTCGGGGAATCACTTGGCCCTTCTCCGCCAGGAAGTTATGGCTTTCTTGGCCAAGGAAGCTATCGAACGAGTCCCTGTGCCAGAAGTAGGTCGTGGTTGCTACTCCCACTACTTCCTGGTACCCAAGAAGGACAAAGGCCTGTGTCCTATCTTAGACCTCGGGGACGTCAACCGCTTCCTTCGGAAGGAGAAGTTCAAAATGTTAACCTTGGCTCAGGTCTTGTCTGCCCTCGACCCTGGAGACTGGATGGTAGTGTTGGACTTGCAGGACGCTTATTTTCACATCCCCGTCTTGCCTGCCCACAGGCATTACCTATGGTTCACGGTAGGCCACGAGCATTTTCAGTTTACCGTGCTCCCCTTTGGCCTTACCAGCGCCCCTTGGGTGTTCACGAAAGTGATGGCGGTGGTCGCAGCTCATCTGCGCAGATCAGGGGTTCCAGTCTTCCTCTATCTCGACGACTGGCTGTTGAAGGCGGGCTCACCCCAGGCTGTCATCTCCCACCTCCAGACTACGGCGGACCTCCTGCATTTGCTGGGGTTCACAGTCAACATGCTGAAGTCGCACCTGATTCCCTCTCAGAAGCTCCTTTTCATCAGAGCAGTCCTGGATACAGCTCAGTTTCGGGCCTATCCTCCCGAGCAGCGACTCCGGGATATTCGGGCTATGATACCGATGGTTCAGCCTCTATCCCGGATTTCGTGAGAATGACTCTGATGTCTGCTGGGCCTCATGGCCTCCTGCATCCTGCTGGTGGATCGTTCCAGATGGCATATGCGGGCTCTGCAGTGGGACCTGAAGTTCCAGTGGGCGCAGCATCAGGGAAGTCTTTCCGATGTCGTCCAGATCTTGGAGTGGACTGCAAGTCAGTTGCAGTGGTGGCTCACAAACCAGGATTGGGTCAACAGCAGATCCCTCTCCCTTCCCTAACCAGAGTTCACAGTTGTGACGGATGCGTCACTCCTGGGATGGGTCGGCCACATGGTAGAGGCGGAGATCAGAGGCCTCTGGGCTCTACATCATCCTTCTGAAGCTCCGGGCTATTCGTCTTGCACTGAAGGCATTCCTTCCTTCTGTCAAAGGAAGAGTAGTGCAGGTGTTCACGGACAACACCACCGCCATGTGGTACTGCAACAAACAGGGCAGGGTGGGATCGTAGACCATATGTCAAGAGGCTCTTCGCCTTTGGACATGGCTGGAACATCAGGGCATATCCCTGGTGGTTCAACACCTGGCGGGTTCCCTGAACGCCAGGGCGGACGAACTCAGCTGCCGGTGCATGATGGATCACGAATGACATCTTCACTCGGAGGTGGTGCAAGGTCTCTTTCAGCAGTGAGGAGAGCCTTGGTTAGATCTATTTGCCACCGAAGAGAACTCATAATGTCAGCAGTTCTGCGCGTTGGAGTTTCCAAGGGGCACTCGCCCGGCAATGACTTTCGTCGCGAGTGGAATTGCGGCCTCCTGTACGCCTTTCCACCTGTACCACTTCTACCCAGAGTGCTGAAGAAGATCAAGCACGACCAGGCCCAAGTAATTCTTGTGGCTCCGTACTGGGCACGAAGAGTCTGGTACCCCGAGCTCTTGAGCATGGCCATCGATCCTCCGATCAGACTGCCTCTTCGGTAGGATCTTCTGTGCAGCAGCAGGGGACGGTCCTCCTCCCGAACCTGTCCAGCCTCCACCTCCTTGCGTGGAGATTGAGCGGCGACAGTTGACAGCTTGGGACCTTCCTCCTGAATTCTGTAACGTAATCTTGGCAGCCAGGCATCCCACCACTAAAACGGTATACGCCTGTAGATGGAACACATTTGTGGCATGGTGCACAGCAAAGGCTGTGGATCCCCTTTCTGCCCCTCTTTCAGAGGTTCTCCTCTTCATTCTTTCTTTGGCCCAGCAGGGCTCTGCTCTGGGCACTCTTAAAGGCTATCTTTCAGCCATTTCGGCCTTTCTTCGCCTTACTGATCAGCCTTCTCTTTTCAAGTCCCCTGTTGTTAACAGATTTCTGAAGGGCAATACTCATCTCTTTCCTCCTTCTCCTTTCGTAATGCCCCAGTGGGACTTGAATCTTGTCCTCACTTATCTTATATGTGCTCCCTTTGAGCCACTACATAATTGTCCTCTTCGTCTCCTTACTTTGAAGACTGCTTTCTTGCTTGCCATCACCTCTGCTCGCAGGGTGAGTGAGCTTCAGGCTTTATCTTCCAAACCTCCCTTTCTTGCTGTCCATCTGGACAAAGTGGTTCTTCGTACTAGGCCCTCTTTTCTGCCCTAAGTGGTTACCTCTTTCCACAAAGGTCAGACCATCACATTGCCCACCTTCTTCCCGCCTCCGCACCCTTCCAAAGAGGAGGAGAGACTCCACCGTCTGGTCCCAAAACGTGCGCTGTTCTTTTACCTTGACCGCACTAAAGACTTCCGGGTGGATGATCAACTCTTCGTGGGTTATGTGGGCGCCAAGAAAGGTCGGGCAGTGCACAAACGTACCATCTCTCGATGAGTTGTCCTATGCATTAAGATCTGCTATTCTGTGGCTAAAAAGGAACCCCCGGTAGGATTGCACGCCCACTCTACCAGGGCGACAGCAGCCTCTACTGCTTTGGGACGTGGAGTTCCGTTGGTTGACATCTGCCAGGCAGCCACGTGGGCATCCTTGCACACATTTACAAAGCATTACTGCCTGGACAGCCAAGTCCGGAGAGACGGCTTTTTTGGCCACTCTGTTCTCCAGGACTTCCTGGTGTGAACTTAGTTCGCAGGCGTACCTCCGGGGTTGGTATTGCTGGGGTATCTATTCTAAGGTACGGAATCTATAACTAATAGTCTCTTTCAGATGAACAAGTTACTTACCTTTGGTAATGATATATCTGTAAGAGGGTTCAGTGACTGAATATCGAGGGACAGAATATCGACTGTCCAGAATATCGAGGGACAGAATATCGAGTCCCTATCTACAAACAGGTAAGTACTAAAATATCGAGTACAAAATATCGATGTTTAAAATCTAGTTAACTAAAATATCGAATTTTTTAAATGTATTAAAAATAATATAAAAGTAATTAAATAATAAACACAATTAAATAAAACATAGTTAAAATAATGTAAAAAAACTTAAAATGTAAAAATAATGAATGTAATGTAAAAAAACATAATTATTTTTTTACATATATATATTTACTTAATAATATTATAAAATAATTAATCTTAATTATAAAATATTTAAAACATTATTAAAAATATATTTACATATATATAAATAAACATATATAAATATAAAAATAAATAATATAATAATTTAAATAATTAAAGTAAATTTTTTATGTTAATTAATAATTTACACTACATTAAATATAACAAAATTAAAAACGTTGCATAGCTAAGGGAATAAAATTAGTATTCACACTCCAACAACTGCAAAAGTAGGGAATTTGTTGGATAGCGGGTGGGTAAAAATTACTATTCCTACTCCAGCGAGTGGAACAGTAGGGAAAGTGTTGGATAGCGGGTGGGTACAAATTACTATTCCGACTCCAGCGAGTGGAACAGTAAGGAAAGTGTTGGATAGCGGGTGGGTAAAAATTACTATTCCTACTCCAGCGAGTGGAACAGTAGGGAAAGTGTTGGATAGCGGGAGGGTAAAAATTACTATTCCCACTCCAGCGAGTGGAACAGTAGGCAAAGTGTTGGATAGCGGGAGGGTAAAAATGACTATTCCCACTCCAGCGAGTGGAACAGTAGGGAAAGTGTTGGATAGGGGGAGGGTAAAAATTACTATTCCCACTCCAGTGAGTGGAACAGTAGGGAAAGTTGGATAGCGGGAGTCTAAAAATTACTATTCCCACTCCAGTGAGTGGAACAGTAGGGAAAATGTTGGATAGCGGGAGTGTAAAAATAACTATTCCCACTCCAGTGAGTGCAACAGTAGGGAAAGTGATGGGTAGCGTAGGGGAATAATTGAGTAGACCCACTCCTACAATATAATTAAAATTAATTAACAAATAATTAATTAATAAAAATATATTTACCTTCCAACATTTTCCCCTATAAACGTCACCTCCAATAGTGTAAAATATTAATGAATCAACATAATTAATTAACATTTAATTAATTAGCTAATTACAATTAACAATTAAATTAACCATCATATCTAAATTAATTAACACAATTAACACTATAAAATAACTTTGAATAAATAATATTTAAAAATTATTAAAATTTGAATTAAATGTAACTTAATTCCCACCCTACTCCCCTATCAACACTGAACACACTACTAAAAAATGTACATAATTAACATATTAATACATTAATTTTTAATAATTAATATGTAATTAATTACTAAGTAATAAAAAATTAAACAATTTACATAATTATCAATTAATTAAAAATGATTATTCACTTTTTATATATTTAATAATAAATTAATTAACTTAATTAACAATAGTAATTATTAAACAATAAATTAATAATTAATAAATAATTTTTATAATTTAAATTCAATTACTTCCCACCCTATTCCCCTATAAACCCACAACCCGCTACAGAACTAATATACGCAGAAATTATTAAACAATAATTATTATAAAACACTAAATTATTAATTAATTATTAATTTTTATAATGTAAATTAAATTACTTCCCACCCTATTCCCCTATAAACCCACAACACGCTACGGAACTAATATACCCAAAAATGATTAAACAATATTAATTATTAAACACTAAATTATTAATTAATAAATTATTAATTTTTATAATGTAAATTAAATTACTTCCCACCCTATTCCCCTATAAACCCACAACCCGCTACGGAACTAATATACGCAAAAATTAATTCACATAAAATCCATTACCTTAAAAAAATTGTAACATACATTAAAAAAAAATTATATATTTTTAACATAGTAACATATAAAACAATAAAAAAAAATCGATATAATAAAATTCGATATAATGACATTCGATATTACTTACCTACATGTCGATATTTTTTCCAACTATATTATGTCTTTTCTATATTCTGTCCTCTCGATATTTTGGACTCGATATTTTGTCCTTTCGATATTAAAAATTCGATATTTAGTCTCTACACCCTCTAAGAGACATATATTAGTTATAGATTCCTTACCACCCCACCCAACCTCCCCGTTCTGCGAACTGACTTCTAGGGATAGGGACTTCCTTACAGGGCCCTAGTTTCGTGCACCAGTGGTCAGTGTCTTGCATGGGTCTGCGCTTCTGGCATGGAAAGTCGTGTCAGAACTGATGTCAGCGCGCAGGGGCGGTGTCTAAGTAGACACCGCGATGTCATCTCGGCCACCACAACACCGACAACGGACGCGGAGTTGACCAATGACACCTACTGACGCGCAGGGGTACTGCTAAGAAAAAAAACCTCCGGATCCAGTCTGACGCCTGGGGGTATTTCTAAGGTAAGGAATCTATAACTAATATATGTCTCTTAGAGATACATCGTTACCAAAGGTAAGTAACTTGTTCTTCTGTAGCACAAATTTAGCAGTGAACGCTGTACATCAGTGAGGGGTGAGTTGAGAAACAATAGAGAATAGTGAACTGTGTATTTAAACATAATTATATTTCATACAAATTTACAGTTTTAGGATTATGTATTACATTGTGGCTCTCCCTAGTGGCAGTGTCTAATATGTGCACCCCCTTGCTACACAGAGAACTGGGTCTATCAGACATATCAACGCCAGCACAAGATGAGTAATACATTTGCTACTGTTCCAGCATTAATAAACTCGGTCAAGGTCCACATTTCCATTCAAAGTGAACGTCTTTGTCCGCATCAACATATCCAGGTGCTTCACCTCTAATATATTTGTTGATTTACTCTTCATTCTGGACCAAGTAGATGCTATCAGCAGAGATAGAGGAACTGAAATTGAGTTCGGTTCTTGGTGGCGAGTTCTGCCTCCCCCAGCATCCAAATCATTAATTATGAGGTGCCATACAGTTTGTTGAATCAGCGTCACTATTTTGCCCTACAGGTTAAATAAACTATGCTTTCCTGGTTACAAGTGGTTTCAGTTGGTCTTGTGACACCAACCAATGGTCAGGAGGCTTCACCTACTCTCTCACTGGGATCCACGCTCACCCATTTTGGTATCCCTGAATAATGCAGTGGTCATCAGACATTCTAATCAAAGGCAAGATTAGCCCCCTGGCATAATTTGCGAAGGTGGCAGAAGGCCTATTAAATGCGCCTAACTCTTAATCAGCCCCTTAGTTCTTTGAGGGAACTGGTGCTTCAAGAGGCCCTTTAGCGTGAACACAGGGTGAACTGGAGAACATCATATTAGACCAGTTTTAAAGCGTAATTGGGATGCACAGAATAATAGAGGCACAACCTTTACGCATGAAATGTGTGCATATAGGCTTGTTTTCCTGCTGAATGTAATACTGTATGTATGACACAGCATTTTACTCCTACGTTTAGTAAGGACGTTGTTCATAAAATGGTGCCTCTGTGGTTCCTGCAAGACAAGAGCATTTCTTAATAGTAAATACAATTGTAAAGAAGTTCTGCTGAACGCATAAAAGTTTTTCTGAATACACCTTTGTATTTTCTGTCACTGTAGGACAGTGGCGGCTTGTGAAATTTGAAAATGGTGAGGCGTAAAGGTGCTGGATGAGTGCCCGGTGTTGAGCGAGCCAGCCCGACCTCCATAAGAAGGGTTCGGGAGGCTTCTCTTACAGAGAAAGTTTTGAAAAAAGAGTGGGCAAATGCTGCATTTTCAAGTAAACATGAGAAAGCAAGAAAGTTGATAAAGCAATTGTGAAAGTGGAGTTACGACATCAGTAAAGATATTTCATATGATAATGACATCGGTAGCAGCTTAAGTAATGAGCAGGGATTCACATTAAAAAAAAAATCTTCTAATTCATTAAAAAATAAGCTAGTTATCTTGGTTTTAAGCAATCTTTCAGGTGGCGCTGTAGGAAGGTGGAATCTGACTATATGGTTGCCCCCACTTTTTTCCTGGTGTTTTGCTGGTTTATGACTTAGTTGGACTGGGACCCTGCTATTCAGGGCCCCAGTCTATCTGCTCTCTCTAAACGACATGGAGTGCACTCTAGGTGCACTAGTGATTGGATACTGTGGTGCCTTATGAGTCCCTAGTATATGGTACCTTAGGTGCCAAGGGCATAGGTACTTCACAGGCCTACCAGGGGCTGCAGCATGTGTTATGCCACCCCTGGGAAGCAGTCTAAATCTGACACCACAGGCCTGCTACTGCAGCCTGGGTGAGGTGGTGCTAGCACCCCTCACTGAGATATAGGTTTCCTATATCTCTCCTGCACACACATATAAACCTATCAGTCACCCCTAAGGCAGGCCCTATCAATCCTGAGGGCAGGGTGCTTGGCTTCTATGTGAGGGGGTGCCTCTGCCTGAGCAGGGCCCCTCTGCAGCTCTCAGAGTCTATTCTCTGGTGCTGTTTGTGGATGCGGTTAAACCATATACTATTTAAGTGCATTATATCCTCGCGGTAAATGCTAACTTTGGAATGGCTGCATCAAAACATGTCGTGTTTGGTGTCAAACATCTTGGAATACTACCCCCGCCAATCTTGGCGGCGGGGGTAGCATTCCACCCTTCTAGAGGGATAAGACATGTACCTGCTGTGGAAACGCGGTAGAATCCTAAAGAGCCCTGGCATCACAAAATGGATGCCACCAGTCACAGACACTGGGCTGCCCTCCTGCTGATGACCGAAACTCGCAGTGGAGGAAGCCCAACAATAGGCATCCTGTCACAGGGAGGTGTAACCACCTTCCAGACAGGGTTTAGTGTATTGGGGCTGGGTGGGTGCACTCTTAGAGTGCTTTGAAGTCCTGCACTGGGGGAGCAGAAGGCTCCTCTGTGCATATGCCAGTTCAAACCAGCTCAGGGGCTACCTGCCCCTGCTCTGGCGGGAAACTGGACAAAGGGAAGTGGGTGTAGCCACCCCTCCCTTGACCCTCCCATAGGTGGGGTCATAGAGCTAGTCCATCCCCTCTTTTAGTATAAGAGGGGGAACCTTGCCATTGCAAAGCAGATAACCCCTGGACGACGCTCTACAGAAGAATCCTGGCCCTTCGACGTTCCACTACCTTTGGAAGACAGAAGAATCTCCCTTGGAGTCAAGGAGTGACTCCCTGCTTGGCAGGCACCAAAAACGACAACGACGGTCGCAAACTACGCCGCTCCCGCCGGAGTCCGAAGTCCCTGCAGCCCAAGAAGTGGATTTCCTGACCTCTCCCAGGCCATCGTGAGTCCCCAGCGAAGCTGAGGCAAGTGGACCCCACGAGTAACGAGGAACCGCGACCCCTGGGTACCGTGTACTATTGTCGAGTGCAACCCCTTCACAACGTTCTACGAACTTGTGCTTTGGACCACGTGTGGTCCCGACCTCCAGCAGGAATCCCTCCGAAGATCAGAGGCCTACACCGTCCCGAGTGACCGTGGGCCCCTGTTGAGTGATTCCGCCCGAGGTGTCTTCGCGATCCCTTGCCCGCTGGCTTGTGGGTCCCCAGAAGACTTCTTAAAGAAACCAAAGGGCTCCCCTGGTTGCTCCAGGCCTGCCCTGACTTACCCTCGCTGGGTGAGTCCCTCAGACCTTGCTGGTCTGCGCCATCAACTTTTCTTCATCTCCCCGAGACTTGCTGCTGCCAAGGCTTGTTGGCTCCTATCGAGTTGCCGACACCGCAGTCAGCTGCAGACGTCGAGGGACACACCGAATCCAGCTCCTGGTCGTCATCGACGCCTCCTGGACCACGTGGCTGAAGAGTCAAGGCACCCACAACCGACCTGAAGCGACCGACGACGGTGGGCATCCATCTTCCTTGCCCCGGGTCACTGCCAAGTGACTTTGAACACTGTCCCCTCTGCTTTCAGGTCATCCTTCTTCAGAATCCAGGCTTGGATTCCACCGGACACTTCTTCAGCTCCCGCAAGCAGCAAGTCTTCTTTGTTCGCCATTGAAAACGACGCCGCGACCCGACACCAAAGGACACCTGTGCACCCGGCTTCCCTGGGTGAGGTAACTCCAGCACTACGGTGCTCCTGTGGGTGTGGGCCCTAGAACTACTTACCCTGTAAGTGACTTGCTTGTAGGTTCTCCCGAAGTATCCTAAAACTCTTTATTTCCAACCGCGACTTGCCCATTGAAGTTAACGGCGATTCGCGCCTGTGTATCCACACTGCACGCGTCCCCCGTGGGTCCTTTACTTACCTGCCTTGGGTGGTTTCGTGAGGCCCCAGCACTTCTGAAGGCCCTAGGCCTTGTCTCCTTGCAAGTCGTTGTTTCTAAGTCTCTTACTTAGTATATGGTCTGGTACGCCCCTAGGGCCCCAGCCATATTTTGTGCTTAACTTATTGTGAAACGTTGATTTGTGCATATGTTTGTCTTCTAATCTCATAAAGAGATTAGTAGAGAGTTATTTAGAAATAAATACATATATATTTGATATATATACCTGTGTGGTGTCTTTTCATTTGGTGATTCAAGAGATTATATGGTAAAACAAGCTGCTTTACATTCCTCCGAGACTTAGCCTGAAGGCTGCTCTCCACAGCTACCACTAGGATAGCTTTCTTTAAAAGGTTGTCTTAAACCTATCTACCATAAGAGTCGATTTGCCCTGGTGCAAGGTGTCCACTTTAATTAGTGAACAGCATATACCAGGCCAACTTCTCACAGGCGCTATTCCACATGTGTGAGTGACACAGCTTTTATGTGTGTTTGTATGCCTGTGACACACAATAAACATATCACTTAGAATACAATCGGAGCATATGGCACCCAGCGTCTGCACTCCCCAGAGGAGGAAAGCGGTCCAGCGGAAGGAGGGCAGAGGTGGAAAGGGAGGGCAAGAACGAGGTAGGGTGAGAGGAGGAAGAAAAGTAAGAGGAAACTAATTGTAAAGGGAGTCACGATAAGGAAGATTGGGAAATAAAAAGGGGGTGAGTAATAGGAGACATCAAGGAGATGGGGAGAGGAACATATACTTAGATGGTAGAGGAGTGGGGGAAGGTAGAAAGTGGGGGAAATGATGTGTGAACTGAGAGATGGGGATGAAAGAGGGAACAAGGAAAATAGAGAGAGGAAGGGAGAAAAATTGAGCACGAGAGAAGACCAGTAGTGATGGGGAGAAAGGAATCAGGTAGAGAGGGAAAGCATGTGAGAGATGCAAGAGAAGGAGAGGTTAAGGTGAAAGCTAGACCAACAGAAGGAATGGAATTCGAGAGAAGACAATTGAGATGGAGAATAGAAATAAAGAAAATGGGGGAGTGGTGTGCGGTGCAAAGGACAGTGTAAGAAAGCCGGTATAGTCTAGATTATACGTAAATAACGACGATGCCTTTCTCCTGCTGTGCTGTAGGAACATAGGATGGAGCATGCAGAAGCAGCTGACAGAGGAACCAGGAGTTCTGAATTCTAATACACTCTTTCGTACTTAGACCAAAAAATGTGTGATCCTAGGCACATTATTAAGGGATACATTGTGAATTGTGAAACATAGTGCACGATGTTTGTGCAACCCTTGGCCCTGCACCTGCTGGCACACTTTAACCAGCCAGTACTGGAAAACTACATCTAACGATAGCGAGTACTGGCAAGTCCAGAGTGCTGCAATGCACAGACGTTATTATGACGAGGTACGGAAAGTCTGTTTAGGCGTTTGTGCGGAAAACAAGCCATGAATCCCACAGTATGCACACTATGGTTAGACAAATATTAAATGACCCACTAGCCAGTTTGATTGTCCTGGACACAAGAACAACATGGAAAAAAACAGCTTTTCTGTGATAAAATCCCGGTCTTGCAGCTCATGGGGTCCATCGTTTCTTTTTCAGCATCTTAGACGGGGCAGAGATTGTCCCTGGATCAGAGCTGGGGCTTGCTGTGAAAATGTAAATGAGTGCAAGGAGAGCAGTAAGAAAGAGCAGGGCCAGCTGCCAGCCTCCTCCACAAACAATGCAAGGAGTCCGAGAGCGGCTAGGCAATGGAAGAAGTGACCGAGGAGCAGAGAGAGGGTGTAGGGTAGAGGGCGAGCAGCTATGCCAGTGGGTAGAGGGCAAGGAGCTATGCCAGTGCATCTGCACCACAGACTGATGCACGAGGACGGATGTGCCTTTCCTCCAGCGGATGCCAAGTGTACCCTAGATGCCGTCAGCTCCGTCCCGTTCTCCCACGGTCTCCTCTGCCCATAGCACCGAGTGAAGGAGGCTGCGTCCAGCCCCGTGCTGCTACTGCCTCCGCTGATAAAAGCGGAAACTAGATTGGAGGACATTATGGTGGCTAGTCAGTTTGGCCTAGCTTTGCAACTGCTTTATTGTAGTGGGTCAAACTTCTGACCAGCCGCCACAGTGGCCACCTCTGAAAGGGCAGGCAGGCCATCCATCACACGGCTGCTGAGGCGCATAGCAGTGCTCAGCAGCGAGCAATAAAAGGCGCACAAGCAACACCGCTGGATCCTTAGCACGCGCCGCGCGTCACTGGGTAGTGATGTTTCATTAGCAGACAACTGTCCACGAAAACTCATCTAATTAGGACATTGCTCATTTTACTCTGTCTGTGTTGCAAACAGTATCTTTTTTAAGATTTCTAAGGCTGGTTACAAGTGCCATCGCCTCTAAGCTGTGAGGTATGTGTGCTGGCCAATGCTAAGCATTTTTACTGCTACCACTTCAGTATAGCGGGGATAAAGCAAGTGTTTGTGTAAGTCCATGCGATCTTCCGGGACCAGCTCAGGCCTTTACCGAATGCTTGGAGGGTGGAAGGTTAGGTGACGAAATCTGAGCAACACCTAACTGCGTGCTACTTATCAAATGAGCGGGTGAGTGCCCCAGCCACCTCCACTTATGTATATATGTATTATGTCCATATCGGAGTAGGCACGGCACCACATACGATAAGCAGAGGCCTACTGCAGGCTTCATGCGGGCCTCATTCAAGGAGGAAATGGGGAATACCTTGCAGCATGGCCTCGGGCTTCATACTGTTTGCTCGGAAGCGCTCCTCAGTCCACTCAGAGTCGGGCAGGCTGGTCATGTCGTCCTCAGAGCTGGGCAGCGGGAAGTCAGTTCAACCAACGACTATTCCAGTCTCATACCGCACGAAAATGGGGGAGAGACAGCCTCCTCCCAACCCGCCCGCCGTCTCACTCTCTAAGCCAATCCGGGCACTGCTCCTGCTGTTACAGCAGCGCCAGGATTGGATGGGGCAGGGGACCTCACCGCTCATTTCTGAGACCGGGGTATGCGACTTTGAGTCACCCCCAGCTCACTAATGCGCAGGTGGAGGCCCCTATAGTGGGCATGTTGGGCTGGCCGGAGAAAGGCAGCCGTCCAACCTGACATGCGCACTTGAGGCCAGGACAGGTGCACGCTAGCTAACTTCCCAAATGCATTCTGCGAGTGTCTGTCAATATAAGCCCCACCTCCTCAGGCCGTGTCTACTTCCTAATGCGGCTGAAGGAGTTTACAAAATGTAATCGTTTTGAGGTCTCGCCTAGCGATGCAGCGCAAAGCGCTGCTAGCTATGCGAGATCTATTGTTGTCGACTTGGGTCGGAAGGGGGACTGGACATGTGCACGCGTACGGCAAGGCCTGGACAGGAGATGTGCACGCGTATGGTGCGAGCAGGAGTTGTAATAACGCCGCAAGCCGTACGCGTGCACATCAACTGTCTGTGCCGAAGTTTAACAGACCGGAGATGTGCACGCGTACGGCTCGCGGCGTTATCACAACTCCTGCTCGCACCATACGCATGCACATCTCCTGTCCAGGCGCGCTTACGCTGCATGCATTATCAGCCGGTGGCCACTTACAGCATGCCTCTTTAACCACCTGCAGGCTCCCGCTCAACCCCACTCACCGGCTCTTGTGGGGACTCTGCGCTGCTCCCTGGTTGGTCTCCTCGATGGCAGGGGGGACTCGCCTCTTCACCCGGTCACTCTTTGTGGCGCAGCAACACGCGGGGCTCCGTCTTGCTCACAGGAGCCCCGCCTGAAATCCTGCTCCGGCCGCACCATGCGGCATTCACGAAGGCGGGGTGGGCTCCCGCCGGACTTCCCTCTACGGCTTGCCAGTGCGGGGGGGCTCCCGCATCGCTTCTCCTACACGCGGGGCTCCCTCAGCTCACGGGAGCCCCGGACACTTCCGGCCGCGCGCTCCATGCCCCGCCCATGTCCCAGGCAAGGTTGCCTGACTTCCGGGTCGCGCTGAGAGCGGCCCGGAGAAGGCTTCCAGAACAGCTCGGGCTGCGGCGGCGAAACGCGGGGTGGGCTCCCGCCTCATCAATAAAACACCAGGCGGACAATAAGGGGTAGGCTCCCTCTCAACTTAAAATATAAAGCGGGGTGGGCACCAAAACCTTCAATGCACAATGCAGCATTCAGCTCGGGCTGCGGCGGCGAAACGCGGGGTGGGCTCCCGCCTCATCAATCGAACACCAGGCGGACAATAAGGGGTAGGCTCCCTCTCAACTTAAAATATAAAGCGGGGTGGGCACCAAAACCTTCAATGCACAATGCAGCATTCTGCTAAAAGGTAATGACAGCTTTGCCATTTCGGACACCAATTGCCAATTCAGGAACCCACCCTGCCTCAGCATGTGAACCCATTGTCCCCAAAAGGATCAGTCTTTTAATCTTGGCAATGTGGTCTCACTCCTGCCTACAAACTCTCACTGAGCAACGCTCTCCAGCTTTCCTAGACCATCTTGATGCAGAAGTGCCTATATTCACCAATGTCTTTCTGGAAAATGTATTTATCTGCATTCAATTCTTGGTTTGTTAGCAAAGGGGACCGGGAAGGGGGGGCAGGGGGGGTGGGGCAGTGGTACGACAGGACTCTCTCTCCCAGACTGGCCCTCCACATCAAAGCCAATCCTGTTCTAAGAGTGTAACTGCTAACACAAAATCCTCCTAAAGCCATGGTGTGTGCCCCCCTCTGAATAAACATTTTCAGGTCAAGCCTGGGCAGCGCATGCGCTGCTCTGCGAGCCATGCTGTATTGGAGTATGGAATAGAAGCCCCGCCCACTCTCCGCCTATATTTGTCATTGTCCTTTGTAAATGCTGGCTTCTGATTCATTAATAGGCTTGTTAGTCCCTCCTGTCTTCATTCGTAACCTCCCATGAGGATTGCCCCTTTTACTTTGGTGGTTACACAGTGAGTCTTTTTTAGTCTGTAAGCACTATTTTATTTAAATAGTTTCTCCTACTGCAGGCACAACATGTTTTCCTGCAACATTCAGTGCGTCATGCGCGCATTCACTTTCTAAGCAGCCTGGGACAATAGCAGCCGCTTCTTTCAATAGGTCTCCCATTTATAAGAGTTTGAGCTATTGGCATTGTACATGACAATGCCTTTTATTTATGATTTAATTATCAAAACATAAATAAAAGACATTGTCATTTACAGTGCCAATAGCTTAAACTCTCGCAAATGCGAGACCTATTGCATTGCAAATGCTTGTTCCGTTTTTTTACTGTTCGTGAAATATGAAATATTTGTATGTAATTGGGGGCTCAATGGGCCAAAATGTGAGTGGGGCAACGCCCCAACGTCCTAAGGGAGGCACCGCCCCTGATTCATTTCGTAGTAATAGGTCTTAAAATGTCAAACTATCGATATAATAATTCTAGCGAATGTGTTGTTTGTATAATGCGCCATTAATTGTCAACGCTCCTGCTCGATTTCATCCTCCATTGCTGCATAATTCCAGTAGCCCTGTCACTGAACATGACTTAATATTAATTATTTCATGGATGCTCTTTTCACAACTTCCTAGCTTCCTCCTTTACCCTACTACCTGAACGGTTGTAACCAATCTGTTATCCATGATAGACCGACATAAATGCTGAATAGTCTCCGTAACTACTGAATGGACCCTTTCATGTATTGGATCCTGCAGCAGATTCCTGATGTCCCACGAATAGGTAACTTATTTTGCATTGACAGTGATACTGAGATTAGGCTAAGTGACTTGAAAGTAAATACCTGTTGTGAATCTTTTTTAAAAGAAACATGAAAGAAAAGAATGGCAATGGAGCTAGATAGACAGGAGCTTCCTGAAGCTCAAATCGGACAATGCTCCTTTACTGGCAGTTACTTCAGTTCTTTTGTCCTTGCTCCTGCGATCAGGATACACCAGCACTGGGCTCTGACTGTTTGCTACTTTTCAAAATAAAATAATTCTGCTTGTCACTTGATTCTTTCCCAAAAGAAATGCCCTTTCACTGTTTTTGACTAGAATAATTTCTCTGTTTTCCTCTAAGGAATGTCTTCAAAGTTTGTCTATGATCCCTGCTATGGGAAAGTATACTGAAAGGCACCATCACACCCAGTATAAAGTCTGCCTCCCTCCAGATTCAAACACTGAGGAATATCGCTCTTGCAAAAAATAATAATTATATATATATATATATATATATATATATATATATATATATATGTTAGCCACAAAGTTACAAGATATAGCTGAGCAGTAGTTGTGATTCAAGATGTGTGGGGTCACAGCGCCTTACACTGCAAGCAATTCAGTCCCATAGGGAAATCCCAAAACGCATTCCTAGAAGATAAACTCATTGATCCCATTATTTGCCATGGAGATTGAGGAATTCGAAACCTAGAGTAGGTATGTATGCATCATGCCTTACTTTGAGACCAGAGTTGATGTTGAGTAATTATTGGATGTTGAAGACATAATCACTTTTGATGTTAGGGCTTCTTCTACATCAAGACATCCATTGATGTAAAGATAGCATTCAACAAAGACTCATTCATCGTTGTCAAGATATATTCTTTCTACATCTGAGTGCTGTCCATTCCTGAATTCATGTTCCAGTTGCCCTTCTGCCTCTTCTAGGGGAGATCCCCAAAACCTTCTTAGCGTCAAAGAAGCCTCTGTCTATAGTGGCGGTGCTATCAAAGAAGTGCAAGTCTAAGAGTCCTGTTGTCAGGAATGCACCCATTGCTGCAAGGGGAAAGCCAGGCTCTGGACTCAAACGATAATCCTCACTTCTCTCCGTATGGATAGGTGGGATGGTAAAACAACCTCTTGGATCAGTCTGTAACAGGGCAAAAGGGGTACAGGGCTAAGAGGGCGAGAAAGAAACACACCACACCAACAAGGACCTGTCACAGGAGAGTCACTCTACACACCCAGAGAGGATGGCATTGTAATAAGTGATCACAAAGTCAGGGCTGAAGACCCTGTAAGAGAAAGTGGCACAATGACTACCAATAAATATACACGAGGATCACACAGGAAAACATACACATGAAGAAAAGGCAGAGGAATTCACCAGGTACTTCACTATAGATGGTGGTAACAAACCCTTAAGGCACCAGGAAACACAGGAAGGCCCAGACGCACCCCAAGGTGCTGCCTGGGCATTCGATTCTGTAAAAGCTAAAAAAGGTGATGATAGCAGTGATTTTAGCAAATTTGAAAAACCCTTCTGCAGCAAAGTACGGGATAAGGCCTCATATCAATGTTTGTATTAAAGCGAGGCCTAGTGGTGCATTTATGCATTTTGGAGACTCTCTCTCTCTCTCTCTCTCTCTCTCTCTCTCTCTCTCTCTCTCTCTCTCTCTCTCTCTCTCTCTCTCTCTCTCTCTCTCTCTCTCTCTCTCTCTCTCTCTCTCTCTCTCTCTCTCTCTCTCTCTCTCTCTCTCTCTCTCTCTCTCTCTCTCTCTCTCTCTCTCTCTCTCTCTCTCATATATATATATATATATATATATATATATATATATATATATATATATGAGAGAGAGCCCTGGTGTTGACTCAACATCCTTTGATTCTGGGTATATATATATATATATATATATATATATATATATATAACCTTGTTTCTATTCAAAAAGCGTTTTTTTTTTTGCCAATATCTTTGGCGCCGTTTGAGGAATCTTAGCGAAATTTTCAAAACTAATGGTTCACTCAGGTCAGCTCCTGTCTTGAAATTTTCGGGGTGATTCGTCAAGCGGGGGCCGAGAAAAAAGGGGGGTCCCAAAACGCGTTTTCCCCATGTTAATATCCATAGGAACTTTAGACACGGCTACAGCCCGAACTGCTGAACCAAATTTGGCAAAAAGGTAGGTCTTGGTCCAGAAAGCGACCTTTTTTTAAAATGGTGTAAATCCGTTCAGTAGTTGCTGAGAAATTAAAAAAATTAAAATATCGATATCTGAGCACCGAGGAGGAGCCGCGAACCCTCCCGAGCACAAGCTTCATTCTGATTGGCTGCCAACACTCCAAACCAGAATGTGTTGGCAGCCATCTTGTGACTCAGTAACCGAGTCGCAAGAAAACAGTTAAAAAAACATTAAAAAACAAGAAAAGGGGGCAGGGTAGGAACACCCTGACCCCCTAGGCCTTTTCAGGGGGTCCCACAAGGACCACCAGGACCAAAAAAAGCATTTTTTTTAAATAAAATCGGGCGAATTCGCGCTGGGTGCGAGAATCCGGCGCTTCGTTTTAATGAGCCCCTGGGTGGGCTAGGTCCCGGGGGCAATATGTAAATATATGCGGGGGCCGCGCAGGCCCCCACAGCCGCGGGGACCGCCACCTCCCCGGGGCTTGATTAATTAGGGGTTGGGGGGCCTCCCAGGCCCCCCCAAGCCCCGGGGACTGCCACCCCCGGGGCTTTAATTAATTATGCGCGGGGCACGCGGCCCCCCCGCAGCCCCGGGGACCGCCACCTCCCCGGGGCTTTCATTAATTATTTGCGGGAGGCCTCTCAGGCCCCCCCAAGCTCCGGGGACCACCACCTCAGGACACAAGTGGACTTCATCCCCCGAGCAGCAGTGCGCCAGGATGCATGTTTGCAGAGTGGTGTAAAAAGGGGGCATGGCCTCGGACCACTCTCAGCAATCCAGCGGTGTGGGGCTTACTGGAGGCACCTGGTGGGCTAGCTGGCGCCCAGGGACCCTCAGGAATGAAGGGGACTTAATCCCCCAACTTAGAATGCGCCAGGAGGCGCGTTTGCAGAGTGGTGGATAAAGGGGGCGCGTCCTGTGTCCACCTATCAGCAATCCCACTATCTGGGGCTTACTGGAGGTAAGAGGTAGGCTAGTTGGCCCCTAAGGACCCCCAGCAGCAAAGGGGACTTTAATCCCCATCCAAGAGCACGCCAGGGAGTGCGTTTGCAGAGTGGTGGGCAAAGGGGGCGTGGCCTGCTATGAGAACTTAGCAATCCTGCTGTGTGGGACTTACTGGAGGTAATAGGAGGGGTAGTTGGCCCCCAAGGATGTCCTTGGGGCCAACTACCCCACTTGTTACCTCCAGTAAGTCCCACACAGTGGGATTGCTAAGACTTCTTCGGAGGCCACGCCCCCTTTCTCCACCACTCTGCAAACGCGCCTCCTGGCAGACTACGGGATGGGGGATGAAGTCCACTTTACTCCTGAGGGACTTTGGGGGCCAAGACGCTCTCCTGGTACCTCCTGTAAGTCCTACGCAGCGGAATTCCTAAGCGCTGGTCGGAGGCCCAGCACCCTTTCTCCACCTCTCTGCAAACGCAACTACTAGTTGAAGAAGCATTTGCAATGTAATAGGTTTCGCATTTGCGAGAGTTAGAGCTATTGGCGTTGTAAATGTAAAAGTTTTTTACTAATGTTTTTTATTGTAGAGTGGATGTACATTGTGTGTAGTGGAATTATGTGGTATGTTGTGCAGTGAAATTATGTGAATAGAAAGTATGTGGTATATAGGAATTATGTGGAGTGGGATTATGTGTTTTGGAGAGTAATTATGTGGTATTGTAGTCTGTGTTGTGGAGTGGTAACCTCAGGTTTAGTCTTCCTTGTTTCCATAGAAGCTAAACTATAAACTCAATGAGACACAAAAAAAGAAGGAACCACTGAGGAGCACTTCTGGACCTAGTCAGAGGTATGAGCAGGGCCACTGGAATTATGTGACTGTTCGGCTGCACCAATTTTCACATAATTAAACGTTCGAGGCATATGAGCTGTAGATCATATGCTTTAGCATAGATCGCCATCTGGTGTTGGGCTCGGATGTTTGCACTTTGCTTTTCTTCGAAGAAGTGTTTGTAGTCACTTACGGTGATAGTGCGCATGGGCATCGACTCCATCCCCAGATTGTTTTTTTCCGCCATCGGGTTCGGATGTATATTTTTATTTATTTATTTATTTTATTTTAAAGTTTTATAGAGCGCGAACCAGACCCGTGAGGGTATCAGAGCGCTTTACAGGATTGAAGGGTGGTATACAAAAGAATTAGGAGGGGAGGGTACCAATTGGGTAAAATAGGTAGATACATTATACAAGGAAAAGCAAGCAGTCTAAAGTTCCGGATATATTTGGGATAAAAAAACAGGTAGATACATTATAAAAGAAGGCACGCAGTCTCAACTCTTGGGAGGGATGCCCAGGAGTGCAGGGTAGGTATCATCCGTAAAAAGCCATGGATAATGCCGAAGAGGTGGGTGGAACATGTCGCTGAGGTGATTGTAAAGTGATCGTTATGCGAGGAATTTGCCCATTAGGAAAGATTTGGTCTCCTTTTTAAAGCGTGCCAAAGACGGAAGTCTTCTGATGGCGGGCGGGAGAGAGTTCCAAATTCTTGGAGCGGCCCCCGAGAAGGCCCGATTGTAGGTTTTCTTTTTCCAGAAGCATGCTGGTTGGAGCAAAAGGTCTCTGGCAGATCGGGAGTTTCTGGCTCCTCCGGATATCACGAGTTTCTGGGCGAGAAATGCAGGGGAATTGGAGTAAAGAGCTTTGTGAGTAATGCAGGCCAGTTTAAGTTGGATTCTGGCCTCAAGGGGAAGCCAGTTCAGAGCTTTAAGGTGGGGAGAGATGTGGTCGAATTTCTTTGAGCCAGTTAGGAGTCTGGCGGCGGCATTGAGGCAGGCTTTCAGTGGGGCCAGAGAGTTCTTGGATAGCCCTGCGAGAGTAGAGCATCCATATTCTAGTCTGGAAATGACTAGTGCCTGGATTGCCAGTTTTTAGGTCGGAAGCGTCGAGGAAGGGTTTCAGGTTTCTTAGGTAACTCAGGTGAAATCTGGCAGTTTTGGCCATCGAGTTGATATGGCCCCTCGAGTTGATATGGCCCCGGAAAGATCAAGATCAAGCTGCCGTCAAGGGTTATTCCAAGGGATTTCGCAGAGGGTTGCGCTCCGCTGCGCTCCGGTATCGTTTTCGAACCCCTTCGCCGCGCAATCCTCTACCCTCGACGGTATTGTTTATCGATCGCGGTTTCCCATTCGACGCGCATCGTACAAATCCTGAAAACCTTCGATCGGGATCTTCGAGGCGGGCCGTCGGGCCTAATCGTGCCGACCACGCCAGCAGTCGATGGAACGGACTCCGTTAAAGCTATATCCCGGGTGTCGTGCTAAATTTCCACGCACCGACCTGCACGAGGTCTACAACCTGTGCCTATCCCCGGAACACGAAGAAAAATCCTGTGAAGCGTGTCGATCATTCCGATCGAAAAAGACCATCCGTGATCGTCGGGCTCGACTCCACGAGATGCAACGCGGCAGCGGCTCCGTTCCGGACATCTTCAGAGAAGATTTGGAATCCCACAGTCCAGCCGCAGAAGCTGAGGAAGAAGAACTAGTCTCCGTGTCCGAAGCTGACTCCGACATGGAAGAAGACCTCGACATCACTCCGGGTCAACGAACCGTGAGTACAGATCCCCATGTGCCCACTCAACCAAAATTTAAGGCTCCGGTATCACCCTCGCCCTCCGGCTCGGGTAGACACCGAGTGAAAGTTTCAGATGCCCCGCCCTCCAGCCCGGCTATGAAACTTGAACACAAGCCTTCAGGCTCGGGCTCGAGCCAGCCCTCTTCCGGTGCCGAACCAACACCTTCGGCACCGAAACATAAGAAGAAACATGTGCCAGTTCCCACACCATCAGCACCGAAGACTCCTTCGATACCGAAAACATCGAAGCGGAAGTCATCGAAACCGAAAGCTTCGGAACCGAAACCGTCCAAGCCTAAAGCCTCGGACCCAAAGCACTCCACACCTAAAAGCTCGGAGCCGACACCCTCCGCGACAAAAGGTTTGGAGCCGAAACATTCCACTCCGAAAGCTTCAGACCCTAAATCAGCTAAACCGATGCACTCAGACTCCAAACATTCGGCACCCAAAGACACTGAGCCCAGATCTTCCATGCCGAAATCCACTCCTAAGCAAAAAGAGACTCCTTCCAAGGAACCTCGATCCAAAGACACGTCTTTGGATCCAAAACAAAAAACACTCAGTATTCACCCAGAAATTGGACACCTCCTTGCCACTCTTCCCAAAAAACGGAAGCTGGATCTCTCAGAGGATTACCCTATACCTCTAAAGAAAAAGGACATGGGTACTAACCCTTCTCCCCCTTGCATACCTCCCTCTCCTCCCCCTCCTCCCCCTCCTCACTTTATCCCTCAGTTGTTAATTACACCATCAATTCACCACCACCTCCACCTTCACCTATGCCACAGGACAAAGATTATAGGGATGAGGATCAGGATGACGATCAGGATATCCCACAAGACATACCACAGGACACTGATCCCTGGGAAGATTATAATAAGGATCCAGATCAACATAATGAGCCTGACCTGTATCCCTCCAGACCTTCTCCACCTGATGACAACATTGGCTTTGCGCAACTTATTAATAGAGCTGCTCAATACACGGGGTGGAGCTACGTATAGACCCTCTAGAAGAGGATTTCCTGGTAGAAACATTCACACACTCACAAAGGTCTACCAACACTTTGCCCATGCTCAGGGGAATGTTGAAACATACAGACGAAGTATTCAAAGACCCAGGAAGAGCCAGAATACTAACACCTAGAGTGGATAAGAAATAAAAGCCCACTCCTACAAACCCTGCATACATAAAAGGCCAGCTGCCTTTAGACTCTCTTGTATCTAACGCCCGCAAGAGAGCTGACGACACCCCTCCTCCTGATAAGGAGTCGAAACTTCTTGATGCTTCAGGTAAAAGAGTGGCTTCCCAGGCAGCTAACCATTGGCGTATTGCCAATGCTCAAGCTCTGTTAGCAAGCTACGATAGGGCTCACTATGATGAGTTGGAAAAACTCATGCAACATCTTCCAGAAGAGTATAAGACTAAAGCCAACGACCTCATTCAGGAACACTTCCATAAAATGTGCACTGGATGCAGCAGACACAGCATCTCGTGCCATTAATACCAGCATATTGTTACGAAGGCACGCCTGGCTTCGAATCTCTGGGTTCAAGCAGGAGGTACAATCCTCCATACTCAATCAGCCCTTTGATAAAGAGCATCTTTTCGGACCAGCAGTAGATACTTCATTAGAGAAAATGAAAAAAGACACCGAAACTGCAAAGTCCATGGGGGCATTACAATTACCATCTAACAGGGGTTCCTTTCGCCGCTCCTTTTATAGAGGCAGCTCAAAAACAGTGTCATCAGAGAATCCCTCCTCCTCGTATAAAGGTAACAACCAATCTAACTCCTCCAGAGGTTATTTTCGAGGAAGCTACAGAGGAAATAATAGCAAGGGAAGAAGCAGAGGCAACTCCACCCGCACTTCCCCTGCCAATAAACAGTGACTTCCCTCCACTACCCCCGATCATTCCACTCCTGTTGGGGGACGTCTCTTACAGTTCCTACCTGTCTGGAATTCCATCACCTCAGACAAGT
The DNA here is from genome assembly GCA_963921515.1 of Calotriton arnoldi. Taxonomy (NCBI): domain Eukaryota; kingdom Metazoa; phylum Chordata; class Amphibia; order Caudata; family Salamandridae; genus Calotriton; species Calotriton arnoldi. The sequence goes on along the minus strand of CAWUFW010002437.1, from coordinate 2,205 downwards.
GGGTATTACAAATTATCCAATATGGTTATTGCCTGGAACTTACCAGCACTCCCCCCAACCATCCTTCCAAGGGAACATGCAATGTCACCAGAACATCTCACCCTCTTAAAACAAGAGGTTCTCTCTCTGTTAGAAAAACATGCGATAGAACTGGTCCCATTACGTCATCAAGGGACAGAAATATACTCCCTATACTTTTTGATTCCAAAAAAGGACGGCTCTCTCAGGCCCATACTGGACCTCAGACAGCTAAACCTCTACATTCAATCAGACCACTTCCACATGGTCACCCTCCAACAGGTGCTCCCATTGCTTCAACAAGGCGACTTTCTGTCCACTTTGGACTTAAAGGATGCCTACTTCCATATTCCCATTCACCCAGCTCACAGGAAATATCTCAGGTTTCTGGTGGACAGGCAACATTACCAATTTAAAGTTCTCCCGTTTGGGGTAACTACAGCACCAAGTGTCTAGCAGTGGTCGCAGCTCATTTATGAAGACAACACATTCACGTCTTCCCTTACTTGGACGACTGGCTAATAATAGCCAAGTCACAACACAGCTGCATACACCACACTCACAAAACAGTTCAACTGCTTCACAACTTGGGATTCACTGTCAACCTCACCAAGTCTCATCTCCAACCCTCCAGAACGCAAGCGTACCTAGGAGCCACAATAGACACTTGCAAAGCTCTAGCGTACCCCAACCCAGTCAGAATACGCAACATGCAAACCCTGATATCGCAATTTCAACCACAACACTCATTACCAGCCCGAGTGTTCATGCAATTGATCGAAATGATGGCTTCTTGCTGTAGGAGAGTAGGATCTGCTTCACATGGGTACCCCCACTTTTTGCTGATGCTTCATTGTTTTTCGACCTTAGTCTGGCTGGGGCCCTGCTAATCAGAACCCCAGCCTAGCTGCTTCCTCTCTAAAATGGTTTCCATGTGCCTTAGGCACATCTCTGATTGGAATCTGGAGTGCCCTTATAAGTCCCTAGTATATGGTATACTATGTACCCAGGGCATAGGTACCTCAGAAGGCCTGCCAGGGGCTGAAGCATGTATTGTGCCACCCCTGGAAGGCCAGCCAAAAGGACACCACAGGTCTGCTACTGCAGCCTGGGTAAGGTGGTGCATGCACCCCTTACTGTGATATAGGCTACCTATATCACTACATACATATACACATATAAACCTATAAGTCACTCCTATGGCAGGCCTTATCAATCCTGAAGGCAGAGTGCGTGGTTCCTATGTGAGAGGGTGCCCCTGCATGAGCTGGGCCCCTCTGCAGCGTTCGGAGACCCTTCTCTGATGCTGTTTGTAGTGCAGCCCGACCATATACTCTTAAGCGCATTATAACCTCGCGTTAAATGCTAACTTTGGGATGGCTGCACGGAAACATGTCGTGTTTGGTGTCAAACATATTGGAATACTACCCCCCGCCAGTTCTGGCGGCGGGGGTAGCATTCCACCCTTCTAGAGGGAGAGACATGTACACACCGGTATACCCGGTACTGACTTTCCAGAGCCCTGGCATCACAAAATGGATGCCGCTGCCACAGACACGAGTCTGGCCTCCTGCTGCTGACCGAAACTCCGGCAGGGGAGGCCTGGACAATAGGATTCCTGTCCCAGGGAGGTGTAACCACCTCCCCAGACAGGATAATGTGTATTGGGGCTGGGCGGGAGCACTCTCTGGTGCTTTGAAGTCCTGCACTGGGGGCACATTTGGTGTCCCTGTGCATACCCCAGTTCAAACCGGCTCAGGGGCTTCCAGCCCCTGCTCTGGCGCGAAACTGGACAAAGGGAAAGGGGTGTAACCACCCCTCTGCCCTGACCCTCCCATAGGTGGGTCCACAGAGTATGTCCAACCCCCTACCTTAGTATAAGTATGGTACCCCAGTCCTTAGGACTTTAGATTAACCTGGACGAAACTCTGACACAGAATCCTGGACCTTCGACGCTCTACTTCAAGATTAGAGGACTGAAGAATCTCCCTTGGGGTCAAGGAGTGACTCCCCTGCTTGGCAGTCACCAAAGAAGCAATTGTCCGGTCTGCATCGCTGAAGCTCCCGCCGGACGCCGAAGTCTTTGCATCACCAGAGGTGGATTTCCAGACTTCCCCGAGGCTGCCCTGAGTCCCCAGCAAAGCTGAGGCCCGTAGCTGTCGTGGGTAACGTGGAACCGTGACCCCT